>VDFB02265248.1:86416-102259 GCA_007258455.2 Sequoia sempervirens
TTGGGGAAAAATAATAAATAAAGTACCCAATATTAAATAAGGGGACATGGTTTGTAATCTCAGGGTTTTAGTCACATAGTTTTGTGTAATACCACTTTGTGGTTTTGTGGGAGATTGCTTCTATAAAAGCAACCACAAAGGTAGTTATTAAGAGATACAATTTTGCATGTTAGCTTTGGTTAGCATTTGTGAGAGTTTGAAGCATGGCACAAGATGTGTGGTTGCATGCTTGTTCACATGGATTGCTTGGAGAGGGCTTGTTTCTTCAATGGTGTTCATGGAGACTCAAAAGATGTATTGTAATATTTATTGTTGAATAATACATGAGAGATGGGTGTGTTTGGAGGCTGGGTTTTTTCCCTCTTGAGGGTTTTCCCAGGATATATCTTGTGTCATATTTTCATGAGTATGGTGTCTATTCTCTTGCATGTAGATTCAAAATACTTAGATGCATAGATTTCTCTAATGGGTTATGTGGAAATTGTCTATAAATGGCTGCAAGTTTCCAACAAGAGGAAGGAGGAAAAGATGAGGCAAATAGAGGTTGAGAAAGAGATAAGAGAAATAAGGCAAGCTATGGAAGAGATGATAAGAAGGAATGAAGATTAGATGGCATAGTTGCTCAAAAGATCACTCAGTTAGCATTTGAAAATTAAGAAGAGAAGAGTTGTATGGCCTATTCAAAGGCTGATACAAAAAAGAAGACACATGAAGGCATTAGAATAAAAAATGAAGATGATAGAACCTTTGATAGAGGTAGGAGATAAGCAAGCCAAGAAAGAAAAAGAATATGAAGAAAAAGAAAGAAAGATAGAGGTTGCATCCATCCCAAAACGTGAAGATGACATTGTAGCAGAGGTAAAGGATCCGATTTTGGAGGGAAATGATGAATTAGGCTCATGAAGACATAAAATGAGTTGAAGATGCTTGATGGTATTGTAGAGACACTATGTCACTTCCTCATTGTGATAACACTTTTTATGAGGAACAAACTAATGGTCAAGATGGAGCAGATGGAAGAAGAAGGACAAAGAGTTGAGAAAGATATTGTGACACATTAGTGCGTGAAGGAGCAGATTCAGAGAGGCAAGACAAAGTGGAGACAAGTTGGCATAGACCAACTAAAGCCAAAGGTGAAGATGAAGATTAAATGGAGTTGTTTCAAGAAACAGAGCATAAGAAGGAGCATTTAATGATGAAGACTTGTTACTACATTCAATCCAATAGGACTTGGAGTTTTCATTTGGCCAGGAGTATGGTGCAGGAGCACCCTTGCAAGTACATGCCTCCATGAGGCAATCTTAGGTTTTTGGTTTAAATATATTGTTTTGATGTTGTAATAAAGCCCAATAGGCCACATTAATGATGTAATAGGTCCTATGAGGTCATTTGGGGCTCATATTTCAAATATTACAAAAATTGAAGAATATTGTCAAAAATTATCATGGCAAAAGTGGGAAAAAGGAAAAATAGAGAAGTTGAAGGGTCAAGGAGGTTAAAAGATAGTTTGAATAGTTTGATTTAGTTGTAGGAAATTGAAAATGCTTTGAAAATTCCATTTACATAATTTATATGACAGAAGTGTGGGTTTGGAGAGGAATTGAATAAAAAATGAGATTGTTCTGTGCAAATTTCTGGCATTTTCTTTGATTTCAGGCCATTGTACGACCATGTACTATGCATAAACCCACTTCTCCTCCATTGAAAGTAACAACCCTGTAATTCTACTTTGATATGCATTTTGTTTTAAGAAATTTCATTAAGTTGTGTGTAAATGATGTTGGATTCTTTGAAGGCGGATAAAAACCTTGATTTGGGGTAACAGTGGGACTTTAAAATTGCATAACTACAATTTTAACCCTGGGAATCTCCTGTAAACTTGTGGAAAGGAAGGTAATCATGTAATCTTCAAGATTCCAAAACCTTAAGGCCAGAAGATGAATCATTGACCAATTAAGTTGATGCCCTAGACTATTAAAATAGAGTTTTGAGGGTAAATTAAGCCCTTAGGGGCTAGGGCTCATTGAAACAGTGTTGATAAAGCATGGGAATTGTTTGATTAAGCATAGCAATTTATATTTTGATCTGTTGGAAGCATTGGAAAGATGTGGAATGGAGTGGGGGTATGACTTTCAATAAACCCTCACCTTTTGAGCATGATTTTAAACATTGAGCAAGGGTTTAATGAATTGTTGCATTGGTGAGTGATTTCTTTGCTAAAGAGTGATGATTTAGGAGTTTTCCAACCCGACTAGTAATGATTGTTCATGGTTATTTGATGACGATAAGTTGATTTGGTGGGACATGCTTTGTTATTTAGGCATAATTGAGCCTTTTTTGATGTGGGACAATCATTTTACTGTTAATCTTTTCAAAGCAATAGTATTTGATGTTGTAGTATGTTTAAATATGCATTAATGGGTCCTTGAAAAGGTAACTTGTCTATGGAGATTCAGTATGATGTAGGAGATATACCCTCTTTTAACAAAATGGAATACTACAAGCAAATGAGTGTTTAGGGTGTAAAGGTTGGGAGAATTGATGAATCAAGGATTTCTGAATTGTTGTTGGTTTGATCTTGTCTTAAAACATGATGTTCAAGGTGTTTTATGAGATCAGTGAGTGTATTGGTTTATAGTTCCTTTTGTGGTGTCTTTGTGCCTTGTGAAATAAAGTTTCTTTGAAGAATATTTGATGAAATTTTAAGTGAACTTCTCAAGTTTGTTGTTAAGGGTCCCTAGTACCCCTAAATTTTGTAGATGCTTTGCATCAATTGGTATCATATCTCAAAAGGTCTGGGAAAGAGAGTTTGGTGTTTGTGCTTATGCAGGTTGAAGAGAGAACCTAGTTTTCAAAAGACTAGGTAGAGGAAAAGAGAAGAGACCTCGGTGAGGCAAAGACAAGAGGAAGCAAGGTTAAAGGGACTTACCTTAAGAGAATATGGATTTGTTGAGAAGGTACCAGCAAGCTAAGGGTTCACAAAGGAAGAAGCAAGAAGAAAAAAAGAGGAAGAGGAAGGAGGAAAATATGAGTAAAATAAAGGTTGAGAAAGAGATAAGAGAAATAAGCAAAGCTATGAAAGAGATGATAAGAAGGCATGAAGATGAGATGGCATAGTTTCTCAAAAGATCACTCAATTGGCATTTGAAAATTAAGAAGAGAAGAGTTAAATGGCCTATTCAAAGGCTGATACAAAAAAGAAGACACATGAAGGCATTAGAATAAAAAATGAAGATGATAGAACCTTTGATAGAGGTAGGAGATGAGAAAGCCAATCAAGCAAAAAAATATGAAGAGAAATAAAGGAAGATAGAGGTTGCAGCCATCCCCAAACATGAAGATGACATTGTAGCATAGGTAGAGGATCTGATTTTGGAGGGAAATGATGAATCCCTCATGAAGACACAAAATGAGATGATGGTATTGTAGAGACACTATATCACTTCCTCGTTGTGATAACACTTTTGATGAGGAACAAACTAATGGTCAAGATGAAGCGGATGGAAGAAGAAGGACAAAGAGTTGAGAAAGATATTGTGACACATTAGTGCATGAAGGAGCATATTCAGAGAGGCAAGACAAAGTGGAGACAAGTTGGCATAGACCAACTAAAGCCAAAGGTGAAGATGAAGATTAAATGGAGTTGTTTCAAGAAACAGAGCATAAGGAGGAGCATTTAATGATGAAGACTTGTTACTACATTTAATCCAATAGGACTTGGAGTTTTCATTTGGCCAGGAGTATGGTGTAGGAGCACCCTAGAAAGTACATGCCTCCATGAGGCAATCTTAGGTTTTTTGTTTAAATATATTGTTTTTATGTTGTAATAAGGCCCAATAGGCCACATTAATGATGTAATAGGTCCTATGAGGTCATTTGTGGCTCATATTTCAAATATTACAAAAATTGAAGAATATTGTCAAAAATTGTCATGGCAAAAGTGGGAAAAAGGAAAAATAGAGAAGTTGAAGGGTCAAGGAGGTTAAAAGATAGTTTGAATAGTTTGATTTAGTTGTAGGAAATTGAAAATACTTTGAAAATTCCATTTACATCATTTATACGACAGAAGTGTGGGTTTGGAGAGGAATTGAATAAAAAATGAGATTGTTTTGTGCAAATTTCTGGCATTTTCTTTGATTTCAGGCCATTGTACGACCATGTACTATGCATAAACTCACTTCTCCATTGAAAGTAACAACCCTGTAATTCTACTTTGATATGCATTTTGTTTTAAGAAATTTCATTAAGTTGTGTGTAAGTTATGTTGGATTCTTTGAAGGCGGATTAAAACCCTAATTTGGGGTAACAACAGGACTTTAAAATTGCATAACTACACTTTTAACCCTGGGAATCTCCTGCAAACTTGTGGAAAGGAAGGTAATCATGTACTCTTCAAGATTCCAAAACCTTAAGGACAAAAGATGAATCATTGGCCAATTAAGTTGTTGCCCTAGATTGTTAAAACATAGTTTTGAGGGTAAATTAAGCCCTTAGGGGTTAGGGCTCATTGAAATAGTGTTGATAAAGCATGGGAACTATTTGATTAAGCATAAGAATGTTTATTTTGATCTATTGGAAGCATTGGAAAGATGTGGAATGGAGTGGGGGTATGACTTTCAATAAACCCTCACCTTTTGAGCATGATTTTAAGCATTGAGCAAGGGTTTAACGAATTGCTGCATTGGTGAGTGATTTCTTTGCTAAAGAGTGATGATTTAGGAGTTTTTCAACCTGACTAGTAATGAATTTCCATGGTTATTTGATGACGAGAAGTTGATTTGGTGGGACATGTTTTGTTATTTAGGCCTAATTGAGCCTATTTTGATGTGGTACAATCATTTTATTGTTAATCTTTTCAGAGCAATAGCATCTGATGTTGTAGTATGTTTAAATATGCATTAATGGGTCCTTGAAAAGGTAACTTTTCTGTGGAGATTTAGTATGATTTAGGAGATATACCCGCATTTAAAAAAATGGACCACTATAAGAAAATGAGTGTTTAGGGTGTAAAGGTTGGGAAAATTGATGAATTAGGGATTTCTGAATTGTTATTGGTTTGATCATGTCTTAAAACATGATGTTCAAGGTTTTTTATGAGATCAGTGAGTTTATTGGTTTATAGTTCCTTTTGTGGTGCCTTTGCACCTTGTGAAATCAAATTTCTTTGAATAAGAATTGGTGAAAGTTTAAGTGAACTTCTCAAGTTTGTTGTTTAGGGTCTTGAAGATCTCAAGCATCATGTCAAACTTATCAAGCATCATGCATATTTTTGGAGCTAACATTGTGATGCAGGTATCAAGTTTCAAATCAAGCTTCTAGCTATCAAAGGAAGATCTCATCAACAATCAAGAAATTTCATGTAAGATCTACTAAGTTACAGTCCTTCAAGGGTTTAAAATCAAGGGTTTGGTCAACTACAACATAGCATTTGTTCATTCATCAATCCTTTCATATTTCATTATTTCAATTCAAGGTTTAATTACCAAAATGGGGTTTGACCAAGGCAAACCCCATTCACCAAAAACACATAATTTTTCTCTCTTGTGTTTTTGTTGCAGATCTTAGGTTGAATAAGGATTGAAGATCCCTCAAAGTGCAAAATTAAAAATGTTGTCAAAGTTGTCATCAATCCATGGAAACTCACCTACATGATTTATTTCTGACTTTTCAACTGTGAAATCTAGAGAATTCGAGAGTGCAAACACATGAGTAGAGGACCTAGAAAGAAAATTTAAATCTAGCCCTATAAAGATCCATTCGCCCTAAGGAAAATATGTGAAGCCAAAAGAAATAATAAAAGTGTCCATCTTCTCATACAAAGCCCAAGGGTCCTATTTGAAACCATATAATGAATGATGAAGCCTAAAATCCAACAAAAATTCCTCAATAAAACCATGTGGTTGCTCCATATAAATATCTTCATGAAGATCATCATTAAGGAAATCACTCTTCACATCCATCTAGTATATTGTCCATCACTATGAAGATGCAAGTGATCACACAAGGAGAATATAACTCAGCTTAGAAATAGGGGTAAAGTTCTCATAATAGTCAATGCCTTCAACCTAAGAGAACCCCTTTGCAACAAGATGAGCTCTTAACTCATCAATAGAACCATCAACAACATATTTGGTATAGTACACCCTCTTGCATCGAACAAAATGTCTTCCTTTAGGAAGATGAACTAGATCCCAAGTATTATTCTTTATTAGTGAAGAATACACATATTCCATAGCATTATCCCACTTAGGAATACCAACCACCTCTAAATTTTTTTGAGGATTATCTAAAATGGTATGAAAATATACTAACATCTAATGCTTGTGAACGAGTATGAAAATTTTTTGGAGGATCACCTACAAAATATCTAGCTACATCAATATTATTGTGATCCCAACTAGATAAGGGTTGAATATATGGAGGTGGAGGGATAGTTGGGGCATCATCCTCATCCTCAAGAGATAGGGAATCCTTAAGAGAGAGTAGTAGGTAATGAGGGAGAAGCTGGTGATGAAGAATCCATCTGAGGAAAGCGCTCATCAAATTAGACATCCCATTGAAACAAGACATCTCTAGAATTAGGATTTAACAACCTATACACCTTAGCATCCTCATAGTATCAAAAAAATATGAGTGGTTGGATTTTCCTCTCCATGTATTTTTGTTGAGATTCAGGAATGAGTGCCCAAGCCCACTACCAAATATTCTGAATGAAGATGCATTGGGCTTGACATGAGACCAAGCCTCCTTAGGAGTCATATGTTTCAATTTCTTGTGAGGCATTAAATTTTGAATATAATTAGCACAATTAATTAATGTAGTGTAGGAAAATGTACTCCTTTGCATTTTCACACTTTTTTTGGGCCCCTCAAATAAATTAGACTTAATTATGCCTTAATAAGACCTATTTTACATGTACAAGCCTAATAAATTACATTTTATGAAGGGGAAATCCAACAATAATTAATACCACACATAACACTTTACCTTGAGCAGTGTTTGTTCTAGGAATAGGGACCTAGGACCCATTCACCCATGAGCGAATGGGTCCTCCCTAGGCCTTTGAACTTAAATTTAAATTATGTTTTTTGGTGGTATTTTAATGTCCCTAAATTAAAATTTCAATGCCAGCTTGTAATATTTATTTTTTGAGAAATTAAGGATACATACCTATAAATACAAGGTTATTTCAGCATTCAAATCCTAGAATTTTCAAGAGAAGCAAGCTAGCATTTTTGAAGTGAGAAAAAGCATAGAAAACATTATGATCAAGGGCATTCCAGAGCATATTTATCAATGATTTATTGCAGCAATCAATATCTCAAGCATCATGTCAAAGTCTTTTTCATCATGAATGTTTTTGGAGCTAACATTGTGATGTAGGTTTCAAAGATTCAAGTCAAACATTCAAATCAAGATTCAAAAATTAAGATCCACATCCATTGAAGCCATTTCATGCAAGATCAAGATCAATATTGTATACTTCCAAAGGTTTACTCAAGGGTTTGGTGAGTTGCAACATAGCATTGTTTATTCATCATTCCTTTCATGTTTCATTATTTCGATTCAAGGTTTAATTACCTAAACGAGGTTTTACCAAGGAAAAAGCCCATTCACCAAAAATAAACAATTTTTTCCCTTTTGTGTTTGTGTTGTAGATCTTAGGTTGGAGAAGGATTCAAGATCTCTTGAAGAGAAAAATTTGAAAAGTTGTTAAAGTTGTTGTCAATTCATGGAAACTCGCCTA
This sequence comes from Sequoia sempervirens, assembly GCA_007258455.2. Lineage (NCBI taxonomy): Eukaryota > Viridiplantae > Streptophyta > Pinopsida > Cupressales > Cupressaceae > Sequoia > Sequoia sempervirens. Next base: position 94,164 of record VDFB02265248.1, read on the forward strand.
TAGATTTGATTTCCGAATTTTGACATTAAAACCTAGATCAAACAGAAGCTACAAACTAAAATTAGAGACTCCCAAAAGTTGTTTGAAATCCTTGATAAGAGACCCATTTGCTAATGGGCGAATGAGTCCTAGTTTTCCTCCCAAAACAGTCGTTTGGTGATTGGTAAACAATGTTTAACCCTTCTCAAATTTGTAGAAGTTTTACTATTTGTGATTGTATGGATCTTTAAATTGATGTTTCAAGTTTGAATGAGCATAATTGAGTTGATTTACTATTTTTAGTTTTTCTCCCAAAAGTGTTATTCAGGTTGATACCCCCATCCTCAATCATAAGGAAACCAACAAATTCCCTCATTGTGTTGACTCACCTAAGGGTTGCAAGTCAATTCTTTGTGGGGGTCTCTTTTCCTAATGAACTAAGGAAGATAGGTTCATCACCCTCATTTTCCCCATTTCAAATTGGTGAACCTATTTTTATATATTTCAATTACCTCAACCCAAAAACAAGAATGTATATTTTGTGATTGAATCATACAGTTGGCCATCTCCCATAAATTTCACCTCTTTCACTCAACAAAACCATTTTGCTAAGGGGTGTATGGAACTAGAAGCTAATGCTTTAAACCATGCTGAATGCAAAAGTCCCTAAAAATTTTATTGACATACTCCCCCCATTTTCTATGTGTATTTTCCTGATAGAAAATCTATATTGCTTCTCCATGAAGGCCTTAAAGATATTGAAAGAATCAAAGACATCACTTTTGTACTTAAGAAAGTACACCAACGTATGCCTTGAGAAATCATCAATAAATGCAAGGACATATTTGGATCCTAAAAATAAAGTAGTAAAAAATGGCATGAGGTCACTATGTACCAAATGTAAGGGTGCCTTAGCATGTGCAGTTCTACTCATAGTGAAATAATATTAGTGATGCTTTCCAAGAGAACATCCTTGACAAACACCATCAATACATAAAATATTAAGGAGCCCTAACACCAATTCCTATGTGCTCATCTGCTAGAGATATCTGTAATTGACATGACCAAAACATTCATGCCAAAGCTTACTCACAATGTCTGCATGTACTATAAAATATGAACTTGAACTAATTGAACTCTCAAAACCATAAAATTGGTATAAATAAGAGGAAGAATCAACACTCCCAAAGACCACAATAATATCTGGATCATGAAGGTCATGAATAATTACATCATGTGGGATAAACTCGATTGTCCTACCTATGAAAAATTAGAAAATCTGATATAGTAAAAGAATGTTGGTGAAGATATCAAGAACAACAAGAACCTTTTGAAAAAAACCACCCTCAAGTGTGATAATAACTGAGGTAAAAACTAAAAATTATGTAGAATCCCCTACTACAATCTAAGTAGTGCTGCAATATGAAAGGGATGAGACCAAATCCTAAGATTGAGTCATGTGATTTGTCACACCAGAATCAAGTATCCATTGAGTTGTAGAAGTTAAGGCATGTGTGGAAAGAGAATGAACTTTACCTATAAATAAGGAAGAAGACTTAAGGGTTGAGATGTTATACTATTGCATGAATTCCTCTAAATACTCTAATCTCTTCCAACATCTAGTGACTGGATGTCCCTCCTTACCACAAAAACTATAAGGTTCATTTGACTTCTTCTTTTCTTGGAGGAAGACTCACCAAAATTTAAAGATATATCATTTTTAGGAGTGGTTTGAGGTTTCTTTTCTAGCTTCTAAGATGGTTTGGAGGAACACTTGCTACCTAATGAAGTATCTATCTTGGGTCTTTGTTTCTTCTTGTTTTTCCATTTGGATGTCTCTACTACCAATGCTTGTGTTTTGGAATTGGAAAGAGAATCAAATTGAGTTAACTTTTCTTGTTCACAAGTCAAATGCTCACCAAAAATATTGAAAGTTGGAATGGTAAATGTAGTTCCCAACACATAGATAGTAGATTAGAAATTAGAAGAAAAGACTTGATATGACCCTCTAAGCTTAGACAGGATTAGGAAAACACATTATTTTCAATTTTATTCTTCGCACAACCTTGTAAGAGAGATCCGAGTGATTTAAATTTTTGCAACAAGTCCTCAATGGAGCGGAAAGAATTAGGTACAAGTTATGTAAGTTCTACCTCAATTTGTAGATCATGAAACTCATTAATGGTGCCAAAAATATCTTTGAACTTCTCCCACATATCCGTAGGAGAGGTGCAAGACTCAATATGAAACAAGAGATTGTCTAAAAACTATAGTGAAATCAATCCCATAGCTTCGTCCATATTGTTCCCATGTTGAATTATTTCAAATTGATGATTCAATTCTAGTTTTACTTCATCCAAAGTGGACCAATAATCCTTTGACATGAGAAATTTGGTCATATGAACTTTTATGATATGATATTTGTGTGGCATAAGATGTTCAAATGAAGAGATATATGCCATGATGGTTGAGGTTTTCAAAATAATGTGTGGGAAATATTTTTATTCTTTGACATATATATAAAATAAAAGATAAAAATATACCTCGCACAACAAGAAAAACCAAACCCTAATACAACTTTGAGAGCAGAAAAATAAAAAAATAAAAAACACGTTTGACAGATCTTTGTGTACTTGGTGAATATTCTAGAAAAGTGGTCTATATGGTTGTGTAGAGGAATGAAACGCCTATTAATTCATAGAAAATGGAGTCCATATGCCCAAGTTATAACCTCAAAATCACAAAAAGAAGATCTAACTTCTATGGCCTATAGAAAATTCTTGGAGAAAAATCTAGAAAAAATAGTCGCACCATTGGAACAGGCTTGGAAACAACACTCTGTTAGCATTTTATTTTAAAAAAATGGACAAGAAAGGAAAAATTTATACCCAGTTCAATGAAATTTTTCCTTTTTTTCCCTACAAAGCAAATAGGGGGCTAAAATTTTTAGCTCCTGGACGTATGGTTGACCAAGCGTTAGGGTGAAAAGCCTTTGAGTGTCATTCATGGTCACCAATATGACCTTGGAAAACCTTGTGGGGGTTGAGGGAAAGCTCCTAGTCACAAATATGACCTACACAGGGGATGTCAAAGGTCCTCAAGGGCTGAAGTGTGGTGGTTGGTCACTAATGTGACTTGAGCATAGGTATGAGGGCTTGAAGTGGTTGCACATTTGTCAGGCACTCAAAGTGCTACTTATGTGGTGTGACCCTAGGTGGTTCTCCACTTCAAGGGTGGAGCACATGATATAAAGTGCTAAGCACTTTTACTAAAGTGCCATGCATTGTAATTGTAGACATCAAAAAATTGTCCTCTTACAACACCCGTCTTGACATTACATCATTTAGGCATCTTGTAGCATGCTTTGCCCTAGGTACCCATGTCATCATCTATTTAATTAAATAAATTTTATTTATTTAATTAAATTCATATTCATAATCCATCCATTTCTCTAATGTTAATTAAATAATTTATATTATTTAATTAATTCAATCATTTCCATCCATTCCTCTAATGTTAATTAAATAATTTATATTATTTAATTAATTAAATCATAATCTATACATTCCTCTAATGTTAATTAAATAATTTATATTATTTAATTAATGAAACCATAAATTCAACGTTAATTAAATAATTCCAAAATTTATTTAATTAATAAAATCTTAAAAAGATCTTCTCGCTTTCTTTCCAAAACTGAACTCATGTGTATCTAATTAATTTATTTAATTAGACAATTCATCAATTATCCTTCTCGTCTTTTTCAAGATTTATTTCCTTTAAAACAGGAAATGAAATCTTTCTATCTTTTTTGAAATCTTATCTCATCTCGTTGTATTTCCTCTTTTGTCAAAAATCAAATCCTTATCAATCTTATCAAATCTTATCTCTATCCACATCGAAAATCTATAAATCTAACCTTTCACAAGCCATTTGGAGGGAATCTTCATCTAGCATCCAGACTCTGCCAAAATCAGTCTTCCATCTCTATCCATCATTCTCTTCATTGGTCATTTTCGTCATCGAGTCATTATGCTGTAGGAATGAACACTCAACACTCCTTTATTATCAACCTTCGAAATATTGCATCCTTGTGCAGGTGGAGAAGAGTAATGGAGATAAATCGAGTTTAGCGTGGAGTTCGGTTTGCGTTTTTCTTCTTATTTTTATTTTTGTGTTTGTTTCGTACTCTATTGTGCTTGATAGGAATTAGTTAATTTATTGTTTTCATTACACTAAATCCGATTGATTATTTCCCTATCTACATTTGGCGCCCACCATGGGGCCTATGCCCCGATTTTGAATTTTTTTTGTAGAGCATTCTGACAAGTTTCCGCGTTTCGGAGTTCAGTTTTCAGAAAAATTCAGCGTTTTAGCGCATCCGATACTTTTTGCAGTGCATATGGGAATTTAATATTTCTGTTTTTGCAGATATTTTAGCGCATTTGAGGACTGTTTCGGCAATTCTAAGGGTTTCTGTAGCGCATCTAGGGCATTTAACAACACTTTTGTAGGTCTTTCGACGCATCCAGGAACTGTTTCGACGCTTATAAGGAACAGAATGGCGCATATACCATTTCATTAAAAAAATTGTAATTTTTTCTTTTTTAGCGCATGTAGGACATCTTTTAGCGCATCTGGGACTTCTTTTAGTGCATCTGAGAATTTTTGTTTAGCGCATATGGGACTTTTTCTAGCGCATATGAGGTTTGTTTTAGTGCATATGGTCGTTGTTTCAACATTTTTTTAGTCAATCTTAAAATGGCCGTATTTTGGTCATTTTTTGGTCTTTTTTAGAGATTTTTTTTTTGAAATAGGGTAGAATTTCATAAGCTATTCAATGATGCAGGTGCTTATCAACTTTGACAGAGTTAAAGTTATCAAATTTTCATATTTTCTTCAGCGCATATGGCTTTTGTTCTAGCAGATTTTTAATTTGTTTCTTTTGTCTTGGTGACTTGTTGGTGAATCATACAAAGCTAGAAAAATATTGGAATCAGTCACAAAAATCAAATTGGAAAGTGAATAATTAGGTGCATACATTCTAATCTTTCATTTTTCATTGATCATTGCTTGTCACACATTTCAATTCGGGGCATAAAATCAATCTTGATTGATCACATATTTGACATTGGTTTAAAATGATTCTTGTCTTCAATCATATATCAAAAATTGGGTCTAAAATTAACCACTGTCTTCCTACACATTTGATTTGGGCTCTAAAAAGAACGAGTGCTTCATTTCTTTCTTGCACACATTTCCTTTCTAAGGGTCAATTAACAACTGTGGGTGTGAATCAAGTGTGTGTGTGATCAAAAACACCTCACTTGGTTTGATTTTGTCAAACCCTTTCTAGGAGGCCTGCTAGAGGATTTCATCACCCCTAGGGATGACCTCAATCGAAGTGTGAATCAAAAGACACACTTGTTTGGGAGTTAAAATCTTGTCACTCTTGGCTAAGCCCCAAAGAACTTTATACCTTTGGGAAGTGAAGGTGAAGGGTGGGTTACCCCTTTCTCCCAGCTGTGTGACATGATTTTGCTTTCAAATCATTCCTTAGTCCACCTTGTACAAACTAGCTTGAGACCTAATTGGCCATACCCCACTTGACTAGTTCTAGGACTTGTTGATGTGTCTTCTTCAAGTGTGTGCTTAATAATCAAATTCATAATTTCAAATTCAAACTTGCTTATGTGTCTTGCGTGTGTGACTCATGTGTGTGCATGTGTGATCATTCATTTAAACATTGCCAAATCAAGCTAAACATCAAACACATAAAGACAAGTCACTCTACACGTTCTTCCAACACATTCATATCCAATCACTTTCATCCTAATCATTCTTCTTGGCCACATCCTATCCATTTCATCCTAATAAATCAAGTCATCCAATCTAATCATTCCACATCATCACCATCACCAACCCAATCCTAGTCACCACTTGTCAAAATGGTAATAATCATAAACAAGCCCAATCCTAAACCTAAGCCCAAAATCATAATTCAAGGGGACTATTCCTCTAGGCCAAATCATGAGACAAAACCTAAGCCTGGAGTCATAATTCAAGGAGTCTCTTTCTCTAGTTCAAATCATGAAACAAAACCAAAACATAAAATCAAACTTCGAGAGGCTTCTCCTACCACCTCTAGTAATGACATGAATGATGTTGCATACTTTGAGGAACAAATCGATGTGCAAGAGCTTACACACATGTGTGACACCATGCCCACATTCGAACACAAAGCCCTAGCATCCCAACTTCGAAACCTCCTTCAGACACTTCACCAAATACCCCAACCCCTAGACCACCAAACCATACAAAGCTTTCAAACCCTCTTCCAAAAATTTCAACAAATTAAATCACCTCAAATCCAACACCTCCTAGCTCAAGCCAATCAATTCATTGCCACTTGTCAAATTCAAAAACCACAACATCATCCCTTATCTATTCATTATCAACCAATTCCACCTCAACCTTATGTTTCATCCCCTTCTATCTCATACCAATATAATCCATCCACTCCTTTGCATGTCAATGCCACATCAACCTATCAAGCCACATCACAAAAAACACATGTGAATTTAAGCTCTACCTTGCAACAAGGTCAAACTTCATCATGTTCTAATGCAACCATTGACAAGGGGAATACCAATCTAGCACATGCACCCTATAAATTTATCATACCATCCTCCAATCAAAATCAAAACCCTAAGCCAACACCTTCCACCCCTAAACCTCCAAGGGATGTGACCCAAAGGCTACAAGCAAGGAATCAATTGTCACCATGTCATTCAACACATATACTTGAACATACAAAAAATCTTCAAACATCATGCCAAGTCCTTCAAGCCAACCATGTCATCCACAACCCCTTGAGCCAATTCAAGAGTCTCCCCTCGTAAGTCCAAGTCACCCTCTATCATGCTCCTATGTTGTTGACCATCAAGAACATGACAAGTCTCTCCATGAGAAATCCCCTTCCACCTCCATTCAAATAAGTCATGAGGTATGTCAAGAGCACAATCCTAAACATGAGAAAACATTACCCCCTCATCCACATAAAGATCAACACCCTCCCAATGATTCCATTCATAACATACCTAATACTATTCATGATCAATCTTCCATCTTTGATCAAGACCCCTTTTATGATCAAGAAGACCATGATGATCCTCTTAGACAACTTTATGCATTCCATGGTCAAGAGCTTTCCACCTCACCCATCCATGACACAAAAACATCCACTTCCCTTGATGAGACATATGCCTCCCAAGCATACATAGAATATCAAACAAATACATTGGATCTAAGTGAACACAATGCTAATCAAGATCCTAATGATCCCCCATCACCCATTATCGACCCCATTGCAAGTACTCCATCATATCCTATTGGTCTTTCCACCCTCATTCACGAATGTTCCTCCTTAGAACAACAACACCCATTATCTTCTCCATCCAATAAGGAAATCGTGTCTAGTGTTCCACCTACACCTAGTCCAGTTGTCCATTGCATACTCCAAAACATGAACCACCAAGGTAAGGGTCTATGCCTTCATGAGACAAGATATTTTGGAGCCCATCCCGTAGTCAAATTGCCTCATGCGGCTCTTATAGCCTTGGACCTACACCCAAGGACAACAACTAAAGATGTTGGTCTTTCCTCCATACCTCCCTAAGTCCCACTTTCCATCGCAAGCCTATCATGTACCCCCACAAAACATATATTTTGTTCCCTCCATCATCCTACAAATGTCAAAATCATGCTGACCATGCCACCTTCCACCATCCACTCTACCACCATTGCTTCCAATTCCTAATATCCCTCGATCCACTCTACCACCATTTTTTCCAACTCCTAATATCCCTCCATCCACTTTACCACCATTACTTCCAACACCTAATATCCCTACCATCCAATCCTTTTATCCATTTATCCATAAATACCCTAACATTCCTAATCATGACCAACAAATGCACACATTGTATAAACATGAAGCTTCCACCCATTTCACCATACCCATGGGATTCAAAAGCAATAATTTCAATGCCTCTACCTATAAAGTAAAAAATACTAAGGGTTCTCGTGCCTTAGGACATCAATACAAAAAGTCAAAG